>JAIFZK010000013.1:14360000-14380000 GCA_027481765.1 Tenualosa thibaudeaui
CAGTGTCATGTTGACTTCACATGTGCATCTTGCTACCCCAGTCAGCACCTGACCTGATATGGTTGGCCATTTTTCTGACTCCTTTTCTTTTCTATCATCTTCTTTTTCTCCTCCAACCTCTTTCAGCGGAGAGCAGCGCAAAGACAGCAAGTTTTTAGCCGGCCATGGTGTAACAATCAAGCTGGCGGTGGCTAAACTAAATATTGGCTTTTTCCTGCTGTGGAGGGCTGTGGACGCACACTCTCCTAAAGCAATAAAGAGACAGTCATGAAGACAGATGGATTTGATCTGTGGCCACCGTGTGTGTGTGTGTGTGTGTTCTGTAGAGGTGCATGGTGCTCACACCACCCCGGGGCACTGGTCAGGATCTCATTAGGGAGTGTAATAGTGTCTGTACAGCCACACCTGCCTCTGAAGCCACTGTGTTTCAGTTCACCTGACATAGGCTTCCACACACACCCATGCACACACACACACACACATACACACACACACACACATTCATATTAACATGCACACATACATTTTCTTTCTTGCTCTCTGTCTCTTTCCCTCTCTCTCCCACAGACACACATGCACACACTCATACACACACAGACACACACACACACACACACACTCACACACATTTATATTAACACACATACACAACACACACACACATACACTTTCTTTCTGGCTCTCTGTCTGTCTTTACCTCTCTTTCACACACACACACACACACACACACACACACACACTCATATACACACAGGCTGGTTGGAAAATGGTGAGCATCTGGTAATGATCCGGACATTAATCGGCTGCTCCCTAATAATGTGGCACCTGTGGCCAAATGCAAAGGTGTCAGCGTTTGGCATTGGCTAGATGAGGACAGGATCGGCCTGTCTTGAACACTGACAAATTGTTGAGAACAAAGTCAAGGTCACATTGTGAGATTTATAACTCCTCCGGCTTCTCCCAGCCAAGATGGAATTTGGGAGGATTTACTTACTTTGGTAGACTGTGTTAGACTATATACAGTTAATACCACTGTGATCATCACTATCTTGAATGTGGTTCTGTGTTAAATTTCAAGTCTGGATGCATGAAGGAAACACATACAAATTGAAAATGGAGTCCTTCATAACACGCAGTTTGTCATTGAATAACTCATTAAACAAATCTTAAATAAAAATAAAAGATTAAAATTCACTTTGTGAAAGACAATTATGTAAAAGTGTTTGCTGGAACACTACCTTTAATAAATAACAAAACTGATTAATGGGGTATTATGCTTGCTGCACTTCGGCTAACAAGTAGCATTAATCTCAATTACACAAAGCCTTAAGCTGTAAAATGAAAGAGGGACCTGTAAGGACACAAATACTACTGATGGAAATGCTCAAAGAAGTGTTCAATTCAAACTAGTTTAGCACCCGTTTCCGTATCGTATCGTATCCTCAGGTGGAAACCTTGTATCCTCATGCATCAGTGGGAACAGTGAAAGACGTGTTAACATTGTGATTGTCAGGATAAATTGAGGTCACACAAAGAGTTAAAGCCTTGCGGGCGTAAACGTGCATCTGGTGGGAATTTGGTCGCGCAAATAATTGCCTGGATTGTGTCTGGGCCAGCTTGTTGCTGGTGTTCCACTAATAAACATTCAGAGTAAGTGACAGCACCTAAACAGCTTATGAATCATGCTTACAGGGACTCTTGTGCAGCCCACCACCCCCCACCCTCACCTCCCTTCAAAAAGCTGACGGGTGACAAGCAGTGTCTTAGCCGGTAGTGATTGATGCGAGGGAGCTTTCTAAGGCTGTCGCGTCTCACACTGCCCATATGCCTCATATCACAATAACTGATTGGCAGACCGTGCCTGAATCACACACACAGATACATTAAAGGTGTGAGAACTGGATTGATTGGCACAGAGAGGTGGCACTTTTTTCTTCCTGCGGGGGCAGAAAAGATGACAAAAAAAAGCAAGCTAATAAAGGAAGAAGTGTGTCTAGTGCCAGTATTGATTTTCAGATATGAAATCTCCACACACATGTGTTTGCTGCTTTCTCTTCTCTCTTCTTCTTGTTTCTCATTTTGTGCCTTGTGAAACTTTGCAAGTGCATTATTTATGGCCTGTGTTTCTGCAGTAGCCTCCTTGTATAAATGCTTAGCAGCTCAGCGGGGGCCGTATGCAGACATTCTCAAGTCAGGATTTTTAAGTTTTCAGGGATATTTTTATATTTGAACTGTGAAGTCTTTGCTGCGTGCTACATAATTTAACACCTTGAGTTCACCTTTTTTCACCACATTGAAACCTTTTTTCACCACATTTGGGGGCAGCCGTGGCCTACTGGTTAAGACTTGGGATTGGAGCCGAATGGTTGCCGTTACGATCCCCAACCAGTGGACCATGGTCCATGGTTGAAGTGCCCTTGAGCAAGGCACCTAACCTCTCACTGCTCCCCGGGCGCTGCTATAGCAGGCAGCCAACTGCTGTGGGTGAGTGTGTGCTTCACTTGTGTGTTTCACTAATTTGTGACTGGGTTAAATACGGAGACCAGATTATCCCTCAGAGGACAAAAGAGTATAGACTGTTACAGCTTGTTACCTCACCTCCTTCCTTAATCTCTTATCTGGTCCTAGAAAACATCATTATGATTGCATAACCTTTCTGTCCTTGTGGTATTGCTTAGTTCAGGTCTCATTTCTGTAAGTATTTAAACCACACTCAAAATAATGCTGATATTTTTTTTTCTTTGATGACACAAAGCTGTTTAATATTCCAAATTGGAGGGAGTCCATGAATTGATTGATTTAATTTTCAAGATAGATTATGAGAGAAAGGACATTTTTCTACCACAGACAGACACAGGACTAACTCCAACCTGCCCGACTTGTCAAGGGAATGCCATTACATCACTGACAGTCATTTTATAGCTAAAACATGGCTAAAATGGCACAACTTGTCAAAATTTTTGTCACACGATGACTTGCTGCATTCTGCATGACTGTATTGTCAAGGGATGAAATGATGATATCTGATCTGACTGATACTTCAGTCATGCCAGAAATTTTCAGGATTTGACAAGCTTGTCAAATGCATTTATCATCTGTTGATGCTAATGTGTGGCTCAGCAAGCCTAGCCACCATTCTGAAAAAAATAGTTCCAAATGAATGCCAAACTTTGTAATATAATCTTACAGCTCAATAGGTCTAGCTGTAGCTTTCAAATGATGTCTGTAGCATCTGGAATATTTGAGAAAATAAATGCAGTAGAGATAAGCATGTGTTAATGTTGTGTACAAATTTCAGTATAAACATCCTATAAAGTATGGAGAGAAAATGCAACATGATGGTTTAATGTTAAAATGTATTTAGTATAGCACTGAATATTATGAACCCCCCCACCCCCCACCAACAAAACTCCACATTTGTGAATATGTGGGTGTTTTATCTCAACTCCAAGGAAACCCCTCAGGCATTAACATCTGAAGAATGTTGTGATCAGAATATGTTGTGCTTCATACCAGGGGTGGGAGAGACGACTTTTGATGTATCAGAACATCAAGGTCGAGCGTTTAAAGCATTCAGTGCATGACACACTGGTGTAGTAGGAAAATTAATTCTCAAGCTGAATGCTTTACCTGAATATTGCAGCATGTGAACTGATGGCATTGGAATCTCACCTGCCTTGTTTATGTATGTATCTCCTCTCAGAATACAAATGCACCACAGGCCTTAAAGAAGACCTCACAGGCCTTACCCTAAATGCAAACAATATACTAACACCTCAGTTAGAAACCCTTGCCCAACAACTAAATATGAGTAAAGAAAACAAGTGAGCTCTTCACTGCACCCTAATAATCCATAGAGGGCATCCTTCATATACTACAGTATATGTGTTAAGTGTCAAGTGAACTGTAACCTGCAAAAAAATCATGAACGCATGAATTAATTACCCAAATGTTACTGCGGCTTTGTGATCCACATGTCCTGTGGCAAGTCCCTGCCAGTAGAACGTTTTTCTCCTCAGATCTATTTTTAATACGCAGAGGCTATGATTCATCGCATTGCTTCTTTTGTGAACTGAGTGTGTTGCTGCAAAAAAAAGAGAGAGGGAGAGAGAGAGAGGGAGAGAGAGAGTGAGACGCTGAGATGTGTGTGTGTGAGGGAAAGCAATGCTTATTCCAGTGTAGTCTTCCTTCTCTCCTTTCCTCTCCTCCCCTCTCCTCTCTCTCATCTCTTTTCTTTTCCTCTCCCCACCTCACTAGGTGTTTATGTATCTTGCATTCCTATTACCGAGATGTCGTCAGCAGTTAATAATGCACCAAAGTGTCTGAACCTATCTAAACTGAGAGAAATACCCTTTTATGTTTGGTGGGGTACAGTGGGGAACGACAAGGCTGAGATTTGACTCTGCTGAAATCAATGTAGCACCTATAGGGAGGGTTTACTCCTCTACTCTCACATTTCCCTGTCAAAATGGTATTGATTTGACATTCAATTTATGTCCATCAAATGATAGACTGCTTGTCATCTTCTTAGAACTAAAAAAGCATGCCTTCTGTCTGTCTGTCTGTCTATATAACTTTATATATCCATTATATCATCCATACTTCTCCCTATTTATCTGTATGTCTGACAGACATAGGTGTTGACAGTATTCTCATCCTTATATGTGCTTTAAGTGTATGCTGGGTGCTTGCGTCTCTTTGAATATGCTGTGAATTTCTGAAGAAGTCCATGAGATGGTGCTGTGTGCTTAAGGAAAGGGAAGGCAGTACTTGAAGGCCAACTCCATCTCCGTCTGATTCAGCTCCATTCATGCATTACTGTGCACATTGCCAGGATCCATTCAGCTCAGCATCCAGTACAGTCTGCTCTGTCTTGCGTGGTTGAAGCAGAGTATGTATCACACACATAGTACAGCACAGCACAGCACAGCGCTGCTGGTTTAAGATGGTTGTTTGTGTCCTCCACTGGATGTCATAATATTTGTAGAACATTCATCAGAGCTTGCATTTAACATGGACATGATTTCTGTGAAAGCATATTGACTTTTTCATACATGCACACACACACACTTACACACACTCATGCAGTCCCACATGTATATGCATGGACACACGCACACACATAGACACACATACACACACACACACACACACAGGCATGCATGGATACACACTCACACGCATACACACCCATGCACATGCACACGTACAAACACATGCACACACACACACACACACACACACACACACACACACACACACACACACCTGCGCTGCATACATAAACAGAAAGAATGTGCATTAACACAAACACACTGGTTTGTTCTCTGCCTCTCTATCGCTATGGCTTTTTTTGTCCTCCTCTCTCTCTCATTCTCTTTCTCCCCACATGAAATCCACCCTCCCTTTGCTGGTCTTTTCATCTCATCTCTGGCTCCGGCTCCAGCTCCTAGTTTCGGTTGGCACCAGCTTCCCGTCACTGGTGATGGGCAGACGGTGAGATCTGAGCCGTCGGGCAGAGTGGGATGGAGAGGGGCAGGATGCGTGGCCCGCTCCTGACGCACAGGCACAGTGGGGGTGCAGTGTGTGTGTGTGTGTGTGTGTGTGTGTGTGTGTGTGTGTGTGTGTGTATCTGCATGTGTTTGTGTGAATATATGTATGTAGGTGGTGGTGGTGGATGTGGTGTTGCTCTCTGTGCTTGTGTGTGTGTGTGAATGTATGTATGTAGGTGGTGGTGGTGGATGTGGTGTGTGTGTGTGTGTGTGTGTGTGTGTGTGTGTGTGTGTGCGTGGGTGTGTATGTAAAGGCCGGCACTCAGCCTCCATCTAAACCCTTTCTATGTGAGTGAGACTCCAGCATGCATCACCCTCTCTCACCACCACAGACGGCAGGGCTGAGTCGTCATGAGGGCGGCTGCTATTTGGAGCGCCACTGCCGCCTGTCCAAATCACAAAAGATCATCAGAGCAGGGAGGGAGTACACACACACACATGTGTGTTTGTGGTTTCAGGTTTTTGTTTGTGAGGGTGTGTGTGTGTGTGTGTGTGTGTGTGCTTGTGTGTGTGTGTGTGTGTGTGTAGAGAGAGAATGAAGGGAGAATGAAGAGGTGAGGAGACAGCGAGTAGGTGCGAGGGAGAAAGAGAGAGAATAAGGGTGTGAATGAGTAGGAGGGTAACGAGAGAGAGAGAGAGAGAGAGAGAGAGAGATAAACAACTAAGGGGATGGAAGGCACAGTAGGGGTGAGTGAGTAAAAGTAGTAGGAGGCTAACAGTATGTCACCTCACAGACCCCACTCATCGCACAAATGAGAGAGAGACGCCCTCCTAGTGTGTAGCGTTACTGTAAGTAAGCCAGACCAGGCTGCGGAGAGGTCATGGGTTTGGGATTCCCCCTATCTATTAGCACTGACGTGGGGTAATAATTACCCTTAGCGAAGACGCTGCTCACAAGCCCTGGAAAGGAGGCCACAGCCTGTTTCACGCAACCGCTTCACATTAATTATACACCGGCTGTGTTCCATTCCAATCGGGATACCTGTGCCTTTTTTTAAATGGTAGATTGCTGTAATTAATCAACACAAGGGTGCCCCTCATTATGGGCTTGCAGTGGCAGCCAAGCTGCCCAAAACCGGTGCTCACATGTGGGATGGGGAGGGAGGGAGAGGGGGTGGTGGTGGAGTGATGGAGGCCCACTTTGAATGCCTTAATTATTAATCCGGGTTTTACACACAGCCCTTGAGCCAAGAGATTGCACCTCATGTGGAACGTGGATCCCTTCAAGTAAAACGGCAGGAATTATACACGCTTCTGGACGAGACCTGTTGGCAGGTTTGGAAGGGAGGCATGCAGACACTCACGTATGCTCTCACGTGTGTCTACACACATAAACACACACACACACACACACACACACACACACACAAGCACGCGCACACACATACATGTACACACACATACACAAACACAAGTATTTACAAACACAGACATACACACAAACATAGACATAAGCATATACAAACACAATCACACAGATACACAAACACAAGCATATACAAACACAAAAACACACACACACAAACACACAGACATAGACATGCACACATACACAAAAGTACACACAATCACAAGCACACATACACACACACACAAGTGTAGCTGCAGTGTATGAAAGGTGGCTATGTAGAGAATTTGACTGTGAATATGTCACCGCTTGCTCTACATATGTAAATTGCAGACTTTGGCAACAAGCCACTCTAACAGTTCTTTGTTTTCCTGCAAACAGTGTGAACCAGCGGAGCCGTGCTCTGTGGCAGCTTGGCCTGCGGATAGGCTAATCCTGAACATTGCCGTGCCGGCAGACTCACCCGTTCACAGTGCATCTGTTGTCGGGTCAAGTTCAACCGTGAATCATTGCTTTAATGATATTTCTATTTAAGATCTGCAAAGGTTACCCACGTCGTCCATTTTTTCATATTTGCACCGCAATCTTTTCTAAAAGATTAATGTTGAAAGCCATTACCGGAGTGTAAATACACAAGTGTTATAAATAGTTCAGGCAAGCTCTGGGGTACTGTGGTCCTTCTCTGTATTCTGACCTCGTAGTTTGGGGACTGAAAATGCTGAGACAAACTTTTCACAGGGACTCTAAGCTATTGTTGAGGAATGTTGCTGATGGATTAATTGTTTGTTAGAGCAACTTGAGCAGGTGCTGTAATCAGAAGTAGGCACTGAGATAAAATGTTTGAGGTGTTTTGTTTGGGGAGCGTATCTGACAGCTTTTTTTTTGTAATTTCATCTTTGGCTGAATTCTTACGTTTCCCCTTTAACCCTAAGCCCTAAGCCTCAAGACTTAACAGGCATGAATCAGCCAATCATCAAGTCAGTTCATGCTAGTTAAGCCAATAAGGTGGCCTAGGGTATAGGCAGGATATTGAGATTCAGCCCTTGTCTTTGCTCTTCAAATCATTCAAGTCATCATGATACAATTACCCTCAACCACTCTCCAACACTAGCACGGCTAAGTATTATTTTGTAGCTTTCGCTGACCCTGAAAATAGTGATTAAAAAAAAATTAAATCTCACTTCAGAAAACGGCAGCTGAGGTGTGATTTGGCAATCTCCATTTACATTTTTTTTTTGTCAGAAGTGAGTGGCATTTCCAGAATGGTTATCAGCAGGCTTGTGGGAGGCTGGTTTAAAATTCTGAGTTGATGTACAGTGAATGCCTACTGCTTTGCTACTATTTAAGTTTCTGCCTTGTGAAGTGTGCGCCTCCAGGGGGGGATTAGGAGGAAGGGTATGTGTCACGCAGTTTCCATTTCATGAGCTCTACATGGTTCACGTCTTCAGCTTTACTGCGGTACAGTTTGTGCATCCCAGAGTAAAATCTGCAATGCACTGAGCGTGTTTGTCAATCTGTTTGTGTGTGTGTGTGTGTCTCTGTGTGTGTGTGAGTGTGTGTCTGCGTGTGTGTTTCCCTCCATGCATATTTATGTCCTTACATGCCTTCTTTCTCCAAGTCCGAAGTTAAGAAATGACAAAACACTTTAATATGCAAAAGACAAGCAATGTTGTCATTGTCTGAAGTCACAAGCGGCTCTCTGGATGTTGGAGCTGTTCCAGCTGCAGTGGCTAAACAAGCACTCAACAATGCCATGTTGTGGCCCCTGGGGGCCTCTGAGTTGGGCTGATTTGCACGTGCCCTGCTCTGGGTGTCAGATGTGTGGCAGACACACAGTGACAGCATTGCACAGCCCCGGAGTCGCCCAAGAGCATAGCGCAGGGCCTACGCGTAGACACAAGTATCGTCTTGCTGGGAGGAAGGAGCAGGAAACTGCCCCACCCACCCACCCATATATACACACACACACACACAAAGGCACACACGGCCTTACCGAGCCCATTTAAATTTCTAACCTTTGAGGGAAAAAAAATGGTGACCTCTGAAGAAGCTTGCTGTGTTGTGATATTATATGTTGTATATTTATATGTGGGTCTGAGTCTGAATGCATTGACAGTACATTGGCATACCAACAATCTAGAGCTTGACTACAGCTGCCACTTTGCACATTTTAAGTTCTTTCTCCAACAGTTGCCAATTGAACATCATTTTTAAATCATTTTGGGCAGAATATGACAACTGTAATTAAATGAATGTTAATTGACTGCAATGGTTGCCTTGTGTCCAAGCAGTCATTCCTGTTTCCATAGTTTCCTGAGGACAAAGTGTTCTCTCTGTGCATCCTTTTTTTCACTTGTTTATTTGTTGTTTTTAGATTACTCTGAGAGAAAAAAAGAGAGAGAGAGAGAGAGAAGTGTGAGAAAGAGAGGGATGTAGAGAGGACAGAAGTGATTATGTGAGCTAGTCCAGCCTCTTTTATTGTTTTTTTTTTTGTTTTGTTTTTAGAGAAAATAATTGGTTGGATGCTACTGGACACTTGCAAGCATAATGGCAATGCCAACGCTGTGAACTTGTGTGACTTCAAAGCTGTAGGGCAGCTCAGGGCGCCTCATCAAAGCAGTGATGATGCTGCTGGCGCCATTCCGGGGCATTGCCTGCATGCCAACCACCCCACCACACCCCCCATTATCAGGAAATATCTATGATTGAAGGCCATCTTCTCTGGCCCAGTCTTAGCACAAAAGAGAGATAGATAGAGAGAGAGAGAGAACATGGCAGCTACAAAAAAAACAAACAACTTATTGTTCCATTGTTCCAATGGCTTCCTATGGGGTTTTGCACACCAAAGTCGCTTGGTGAAATTAAAACCTGCTAATTATCACCTTTGTTGAAGTGAAGCAACGAGGGTTTCTTCTCTTGTCCTTTTGGCTGTCTGTTTGCCTGCCTGTCTGTCTTTCTCACTTGCTGTGTCTTCACAGCAGTGAATTTGAAAGAGACTTCTGAGAGGGAAAGACATCTAAATCCCCTCACATCTTGGTGCCTGCTGAAAAGAGCTCTTCTGATTCTCTGAAGCTGCACTGCTGCAGAAGAGCCTCAGCACTGTATACACAAACCTTGAAGAGTTGTCTATGCAAGAGAGTGATTTTTTTCCTCTTCTCTAGCTCTCTCTTTCTCTCTCTCTCTCTGTGTGTGTGTGTGTGTGTGTGTGTGTGCGCTTGTGTATGTGTGTGTGTACATTCGTAATAGGTGTGTTCATCTCCCTACAGCTAATTCTGCACAATCATCCTCACTCTATTTCTCCATCTTGTTCTCCCGCTCGTCTGTTATCTCACTCTCCAATTTCAAAGGAGCTTTTTTACCATGACCATGACAAAGTACAACACTGGCAAAGTCTGAAACATAAAAAGACAGGTATGTCTTCTAAAGGTGCCTGCCATACATTTATGTGGTCTTTTCATTGTTCTCGGTCTCCAAAGATATTTAACTTTAGTTGGGCTGAAAATAGTCCAAGGAGACCTTAACAATGCTATATGCAACCTACTCAAAAAGCCCTAGAGCAAAGCTCTTCATTTTTCTGCCCTTGATAATGAGCTGTGCTCAGATTCGTTACGTTCACTAATGTCAGAATCGTAAGGGACGAATAACTAAAAGTGTTACATTTCAGAGGAAATGAAGGAAGACATAGACTATGATAAGCATATGCACCAATTGCTTGGAGATTGTAAACAGACACTTCACTGCAGCCGTTAACATTAAACGTTGCTGTTCTGCCTTTTACCTTTTTTCACGGATATTCAGTGATCTCACAGTGATCTCTAGTTACGATTTTGTGTGGGGGGCACCAATGAAATACTGGAGAGCATGGATTGGGTGATAATGCAGTGCCGTCCACCAATGGCTCAAGCTTGGTCTATCTTGCGTAAACTTGATCAACTTTTCCGAATTTTCAGATTGGATTTCTCCATTTATTTCTTTCCATTGGCTATTGTGGACAGCAAAGATTTTATTACATATCTACATGCACCATATATATCAAACTCATATAGACCTATCATATTTCAAAAACAACAGGTAAAAGCGGTTTTGTTTGGCAGGACACCTTTAAAGGGAAATGAAGACTGCCATTGAAACAGGCTGGAAAATATCATCATGGACAACAAAAGCTAGTAAACACACAATACTTCATGAAAAAGAAGAGAGCAGAGAAGACAGAGAGTTTTTATCTGATTACACTGTGGAAGTCATCTGAAGGGGCCATGACAGGAGGTAGGAATTGTTTTGCAACTCCCCACACTATGAGCCAACAGAGATTCAGATGGAGTGTCTCCAGTTTGGTATTTAGGTTACAGTCTGCACTTATTGGTATTTAAGGTCCACACTGTGTGTGTGTGAGGGATTGTAAGAGAAGTTTCACATTTTCTTTCAGACCCCTTTCCTTTAGATTTTTTGAGAGTTCTTTTATGTTTAGTTGATAGTTGTGATTTTCTTTGAAGTATTTGGTGTAGGCAGCAAACTGTCTGATGTAGGCCTATATGTGGGAATCGATATGATAGATGCAGATCATAGTCATATGCTACAAAAAGTTTTTTTTGTCAATGATCTGATACAAGTTGACATAGAGTATTATATCTAAAGCCTTTTGAAATACTGTTAGGATCATTTTAAGTAGATTATTGGGTAAACCACTCAACATGATGAATATCACTCTGTACTGTATGGAAATCAGTAGTGACTGCTGACATAACCCAAAGCCATAGGGTCACTGAGCATTAATCTGCTCACTGTTGCATGATTTGTATGATATTAATTCAATTACTCTTGTATGCATAACTCAAAGGGAAAAGTACACCCTACTAAGTAGCCTAACTGTCGGGTCAAATGTGTTACCAAGAGAAAGCTACATCATCCATTATAGGCAGTAATATAGTGCTCAAAGACAATTCACCTGTACCAGTTGTGCTTCCTTTTAGGGATTAGTATTGTATGATTTGTTCATTTCATCATTTTATTCATATTCACTTCATAGTAAACATAGCATATGTGTTCTTTGCAGGCTTTTCAATATGAAACACATCTCCACTCTTAAGTATATCTTAGTGGAATCTTTAGTGGATTTCCTCCTCTCCATAGGCCACACGTTATTCTTAATGTTGGACTAAAATATTTTCACCTTGATAAAATAATCGCCTAAGTCATTTTTTTGGCAAAAATGTTGTTTTTCCTAATCTAATCCTAATCCTAATCTCTAGGCAGAGAGAGAGAAAACTGTAAACTGTGTCATATTGACATAACTCAAGAGCAAGTCTTGTTCACCCCTCTGTTTTTTGATCAGACCCCTTTCTTATTCTCCTGCGGGCAAGATGGAGATGCAGTCTCTCCGACACCTATATAGTCTACTGTAGGCATACCGACACAGACACGCTCAGTTCATCCATTTAACTACTAATAACTACTGTTCTGTTTTTGAAACATCTCCACAAAGCTGCATGAGTTTCCTGCCAAGGCAAGTTGTCAGTGTGTTGTGTTGTGTTTTGTTGAGTTGCGTTGCATTGCGTTACAAGAGTAACATAGTTAAAATGGGTTAATATATATGACCATGAAGCTTATTGATTAGCATCGTTGTAACGCACTTTCTAGACCCTATGTTATTTGTCTCTTTAGGAAGTTGCTTAACGGCTGTTGTGTGATTACAAAAAGAGTGCATGCTCAGAGCCAGCACATGCTGTCCTTATGAGACTCTGATATGAGACTCATAATTCTGTCACAGCCACAGTGTCACATACAGTGTGGGTGATGTTATGTAGCGTGGGACAAATCTCACCAATAAAACATAATGGTGTGGGGAAACGGTAATCTCTGTAGCGTTAGACCAGCTGCTACCCCCCACCTCTTTGCCTATCCCACCCAAACCCTCTAAACTATGCAAGGGAACCAGACCATGAACTGGGCACGCCTGTGTGCCATCTTTCATGGTAAGTACAAAATAAATTAGCTCCCCAGCTTTTATTTCCATTGTCAACGCAAACATATGACCCACAATCCATCATGTTGTCACGCCGCCAGATGTTGGGCAAACACAAAGGCCTGGCGTCTGCTAGCGGGAGAGCTCTTCAAATGTGACAAAACTGTGACAAAGCTTAGAAAGTCCCTTTTAATGAACTCTGCGCAGAGAACCCCCAGTCACTTACTCGTCATTCATGGTAAATCTGCTTCATGGAGCTATTTTTTCCAGTCACAGTTAAACAATCCCTTTAGCCTGCCAGAAAGCTTGATGAGTTTCCGTAGCAGTAACGATTGGGACCGTTACTCGTTTTTGAATGTCTTGCAGCATCTTGTGAGGTGAAAAATACCCATGTCAAATTACTCCAATGATAGCACAAGAAAAACTGAACACGAGGCAGTATTGACTGTACAAGATAATATCCAATCAATGTTGGGAGGCTTTATCATACAGTGGCTCATAGGGGAATTGCTATGTGATATATATTTTCATTGTATCAGCCTTCATTTGAATTCACTACTGTGATATTGTCAGTTTGTTCCTTCACCAAGACACCCCCCCCCCCCCCACACACACACACACACCCACACACACCCTACAATATTTCTGCCTCGATTATTCTGTCCTTTCCCAAGGTTTGTATCATATTAGGGGAAGAATAATTGAGTCATGGACTGCGCATGTTCAAGTGTGCAGCCGGTAATGCCAAAGCACTTCAGAAAAACTTTGAATGCTTGGCAATGCTGCTTTCCACATGTATCAGTAGAGGTGGCGAGACTTCACTCTGAATGTGGGATAGCGTGTGCACTACACTCCTATACCAGTACATATCAATAAGGATGTCAATAGAAGATAGATATGTGTCTGTGTGCTTGTTTGTGTGTATTCTGGGATACAGAATACTGGCCTCTTACATATCAATTAGAATCACAGTAGAAGATAGATACTTCTCTCTCTCTCTCTCTCTGTGTGTGTGTGTGTGTGTGTTTGTGTGAGTGTGTGAGTGTATGTGTGTGAGGGATGATTGGAATAGCTGAAATCCTTAGGAAAATAATATCCTCCTAATCAAATCCTTGGCAACAGATGTGTGAACATTTCTTCGATCACACATATCAGTGACAGTGTTGGGAAACACTCCCCAACTGATCTGACATTTAAAATAGCATTATTAGTTTTCATTCTTTCTGCAGGGGGTATGCGTGGAGATGCATGATTCAGAAACTGTTATCATACTTCACTGAGATCTGAGGAGAGCTTCTGTGATGTTTTTTTTTCACAGTTTCACCGGCTTATTGGGATCATTCCATTGAGGGTTTTAGTCCCTTTACTGATTATTTAAAGCCCTGGGGCTACTGTATATGATGGGCTGGGTTCCTCACAGCGGTTTGACTGGGAGATGGTGAGGCAGAAATATGCTTGAATGCAAACACACAACCACATTGCATCTGTGACAGTAAACTTGCACTTCACATGTGGTGTGATTTCAAGCATGAGATTTTAAAGGTTGTCTCTGTAATCTGAAGTACAATAGACCCATCACTCAGTTGAGAGGTCAAGTGTGTGTGTTTGGGTAGATGGCTGAGACTTTTTGAAAGATGAAGACATGCAATTAGTTGTGGCTGCCTTGAATCGTGACATAAAATTAGAAGACCTAGTTAAACCTAACTGTCTTAACTGTCTACACCCAATTAAAATGCAAATATTTCCACCAGGTTCAGTCTCTAGTGGTGCAGTGTATGAAAGGGTGGAATAGAGATTGAAAGTTAGAGTTATGGAGTTTTGGGCTCAATAACAAGCCTTTTGAGACAGCGAGTTAAGGTCTGAGTTTGTGTTTCAAGAAATGCATCTATTGCTCACTTATTTTTCCCTCAGAGGAACCAATTTGTTCCCGTGTCTGACGACTGTTTGTATTTATTTATTTATTTATTTATTTATTGGGGGAGGGGGGGGTGAATTCACTTTTGTTTATTGTAGTTACTTTAAGGTCAGTGGTCTGTGGTAATCAGCCTTTTCTCTTCATCTGCTGTCTGACCTCAGAGTTCTCCCCTCTGGATCGTTCTGTCCTGTTTACAGGACTAATAGCCGGGGCTCTGTGCATGCATGCCATGGGCACAACATAAATACCACTGAGCGGTGGTCCTGGTGAGGACTGCTGGGAGACCCCATGTACATTTCCCAGAAATTGTCGTTGTTGTTTCTAGGTCACGTATAGCACATATTTGCCAGCAAACAGCAAAACCTGAAATTAGAGGAGTCTGTGGTAACTGTGTGTTTTCTCTGTTTTTCCTGCATAAGGAGGTAGTATTGTTCCCTACAGAGCATCAGAGGAAACAATCAGTGACACTAACAGTCTGAGATGTCTCTTAATGGGGTAGGACTGGCAGGGGGACGTTGTTGATGAAGACGCTGCCTCGCAAACAGGCTTGTAAAATAACATTTAATGATGTAGCACAATGATACAACAATGAATGTCCTGTGGTATAGATAAGGGATAATGAACAACACAGCATGCGTATATCGGTGAATATTGGACATTGGAGGTGGTGATAAGGCCCTGATATGGAGCGGATTCATCTTGGTCACAAGTTACAATGTTGCTGCACTGTGAATGTCGGTCAGGCTAAATTGTAACCTTGTGTTGACTTGACAGCTCATTTAAACTTTGAGTTGGGTGAACTGATATGCGAATGTAAAAGCCAAAAAAGTGGAACTTCTTCATAGGTGTGCGGTTATCTTAAAATAATGCACTTTCTAAATACCGCATCACAATAGGAAATTTGATCAAGCAGTGATATTAACACGCTTTACCTTATCATACATTACCATGGTGAACCTTTATTCAGGTCTGATTATGGTTTCACTGCAATGCAAATAGAAGAGGCTTACTTGATACCCATGCAGAAGCTGTTCTTCTCCAGAATGACTATGCCTGGTTCTTGATGTATGAGTCTACGTATAATGATTGTGTGTTTGATGTGTGGCTCATCTCATTGGTATCAGAGATTTGATATTTCCTTGAAGACAATTGAGCAATCAGTGACATTTTGATTTCAAAATGCTTTGTTGTAGTGTATATGGTAGAGAGAGAGCCAGGAATGATGAAAAACAGATCAGTGGGATGGTGATTAAATGTTAATCAAGTTGTCGATGTTTCCTGCCTTGAAACCTACACATGATGATGATGTTTTTTTGTTTTGTTATTTGACTTAACTTGGAAGTTTCAGATTATGTAATGGGAAATCAAGCTGTAATTAACAAAAATCTGACAGCCTGTCAACTATGTCTCTCACTGTTTTTTCCTTATCAAAGACATAATTAGTACACTTGCATTCATATTAGCATTCAGGAAGGATGTTACATCTCAAGGTCAAAACAAAAACATTGAACATGGTGTTGACACTTTTGAGCCTTGCCACTGTTTGCTATTTGAATAGAAGGGAATAATGTATAATGCCTGTAACCCCTGGTGTGGATATTGCCTGGTGTGGGAGTGGGAGCCGTGAAATGAATTTTTGTGTGAGATTAGATTTGTTATGTAGCGGGGACCGGTGATGCCATTTCACCCTGATTGAATGCCCTCTTAGTGCCCGCGCAAGCAGCCACAAGATGGCTGTGGCCGTGGGAGCCTGGGGTGCTGAATTTTAAGGAAGACAAGGCCCTCCATCAAAGGAATATCAATCAGGTACCAGTCCCTTTGGCCCATTACTGCTGAGAATTTGACTTAATTTTTCGTGACAGATGTCCGTTGCTTGCATCAGATTTTGGTTAAAGGCTCTATCCTTGCCAAAAGTAGCGATCACAATCTATGTTTCACTGCTATTTCATAATGGACCAGCTCAAAACTGTTGATTTGTCTCACACGCGACACACATAAATGGTGCAAAAAGTGTTTTGGCCTCATTTGCACTGTGTCTTACTGTCACCATGCTGGTGGTGTCTGAACCTGGCTAGCGTGCAAGTAGCCTGAAAAGTTGTGGGTTCAAATCCCAGCTGGCACCGTTGTGCCCTTGAGCAAGGCACTTAACCCTAAGTTGCTCTAGGGGAGACTGGCCCTGAACACTTGATAGTAGATGAGTTGTAAGTCGCTTTGGATAAAAACGTCTGCTAAATGCATAAATGTAAATGGTGGATTTTGTACCAGAGCTTGATTTAATTTCTTGACCTCTGGGAGTAATGCATCATTTGGATTAACATCACAGTCATAGAACAGAACTCTTTTGGAACTGTTTTTGAACTATTTAGAACTACTACTACTGCTATATCACAGTCATACAGAGGTGTTTTGGAACTATCTGATCAAAGAAATGAATTGGATAATTAACGCATACTGCATAAGCATTCTTTATGGAGCCTGTACTGAAATACATCTGCATAGGCTTGCTCTCTAAAGTAATTGAGAAATGCAAATGCTAATATGTAAGTTTAAAGTATCCTTTTGTTACGGCCACATCAGTGCTACTAATAGCGATTAGACACCAAACTCCAGCCCCCCCCCCCCCACCCCTTACCTCCTTCAGTATTTATGAATGCAGGACACAGCTGAGAATATCCATTTTCTAAATGTGTCCACCCTCAGTGTGTAGAAGCAAAATGTATATTTCTAATAGGGACATAAATTTGCCCACTTTGGGCACATTAGTATGCAGCGGGGCGAGGCCAGTGCTCCTGGCCCGGGAGAGCGGATCCCGATTGACAGGCCCTTCACTTTGTCTGCCATTGTTAATCATGGAGAACCTCGGCATGAGGTGTGCTCAAGCCGACCTTGAGCGTCAGCGCCGGGCAGGACACCACTAAAGCAAGCTTTAAAAAGCCGCCTGCACACCGCACCACATCAGTCCCCCCCACCACTGCCACAGCCACCTCCATCCACGCCACCCCAGCCACAGGGAAGAGGGTGGGGGTGGGGGCAGACAGCCACTCATAAATTATGCACTGCAACATTAAACACCCTCACAAGTGTGTACACATGTTTTGCCTGTGCAGGCAATCTCACCAGCCTTTAATAATATATATATATATATATATATATATATATATGGCACCCTAACCAGCCTTTAATAATATATATATATGGCACCCTAACCAGTCAGTGTCTGAACTGATGTGTGTGTGTGTGTGTATGAGAGAGAGAGAGAGAGAGAGAGAGACAGAGAGAGAGAGCGTTATAAAAACAGTGAAAATGATTTGTGTTACTTTCATTCCTGTATGTGACATTTCATAACATTTCTCCTTCTGATGCAGGCCTACAAGGCTATGTGTTCTGACATTAATCTCAAGTTGCCATTGGTGGCATGACCGCATTATGAGCTACCTGTTTGTGGACAACAAAGCCGTGCACAAAGGTCATGGTAAACCTGAAAAAGGAATGTGTTTTCCTAGTACCAACAGGGAGCTAGTTGTACATGACAGGACATGATGACTAAATGATGGCATGTGATTGTGTCTGTGTGACTGGTTGGATGGCATGAATAGATGGTCACCTTTGAGAAATGGCGACTCAGGATGGTGTGGCCATGCCCTGGAAAACTAATGCAGTGGAGAGGGAAGAGTGAGATTGAGATAAGTGAGCTCTACCTTAGTTTGCCTCAGTGGCTGGCAAAATAGCACTGTCTCTCACACTGTGTGTGTGTGTTTGTGTGTTTGGGTATGTGTGTGTGTGTATGTTTGCGTGTGTGTTTGAGAGCGAGGGAGAGAGAATGAGAGTGGGTGAGACGGAAGGTTAGGATAAGGAGAGAGAGAGACAGGAGAGAGCATGAGCGAAAGAGGAGAGAGAGAGAGAGAGAGGAGTAGGAGAGACAGGAGGTTTAGACAGAGAGATAGAGCACAACAGATGAAAAAAAGAGAGTGACTGAGTGGCAGAGAGAAGAGGAGTGGGAGGGAGTGTGTGAGTGAGCGAGTAAGTGAGAGGAGGAGGAGAAGGGAGGGAGTGAGTGAGAGAAAGAGAGAGAGAAAGAGCAATAGACTCCAGTGCCTGCATAGCGTCTGTGGAGTCCAGCTCCGTGTTTTGCATGCGGCCGTGCCTTGTGGAGAGAGCAGGCAGAGAGCGTGAGCGCCTGTCTCCTGCGCCGTGCTGCAGTGGAGGGACCAACGGCAGCCAGAGGAAGAAGTCTGTGGCGGAGGGCACAGCATCCTGGTGTCGTTTTCTTTTTTTCTTTTTCTTTTTCTCTCTCTTTTTTTCTGCCCCTCTCTGGAGGCTGGGGATAACAGCAGACCAAACGAAGGAGAGAGTGAGAGAGAGACACACACACAAACACGGAGGAAGAGACAGACAGACAGAGACTCACAGAGAGGGAGAGTGAGAGAGACTGGAAGAGAGAGAGGAAGAGAGAAGGAACAGAGCTTCAGTAATCAGATTCCCCAGCAAAGCATCTCCACCCATAATTCTGAGCACATCTGTCATCGTGTGTCAAACTGAAGTCGAGGCTATCTTAGATGTCACCTGCTGTTAGCGATCCTGCCAGGTAAGTCAGCAGAAGCTTCCCTTCTCTCTCTCCCTTTCTCTCTCTCTAAAACAAACAAGCCTTTCTAAGTTGCAGCCTTTTTTTCCCACGACTGGGTTGGCATTCCATCCCCTGCACTAAACCGCTGCGATAAACACTTTGCCATGCAGGGCTGTGCTTCTTTACAACATGGGGTAAACAGGTATAGCACTTGTTTGAAGGTGGGTGAGCCGCTTGGCCGTGGTCCGTCCGTCCGTCCGTCTGTCCGTCCGTCCGTGGCAGAGATATTGACAGGTCCCTGAGATATTCATGAGTAGAGGAGAGTCTGCGCTGCATTTGGTCTGTTTACCCGGGGAACTCCTGTACAGATAGCAGTTATCTTAGTGCTGATCACTACAGTCCTTCAGCTTAAGTGCAGCATTTGCCATGAAGTGACTCCCCACTTTATTGCCACGGCACCTGTTTGTTCCCAGTGGTGGATAGTTGCTGCTGTGCTGTTTATGATACGGCAAAGGGCATTGCAGTCGTTTTAATTTGGGAAATGGCTCGTTGGGAAAGCTGCACAACTGCGTTGCTTTATAGAGAGAATGTGTGTGTGTGTGTGTGTGTCTGCCTGAGGGGTATCCTCCAGAGGATGTTAGTCGACGTAAGACAGGAAA
>JAIFZK010000013.1:14382500-14407500 GCA_027481765.1 Tenualosa thibaudeaui
GGTATGTCATTATGCGTGTGAAATTACTGCTGGCAGAAAGAAATTCTCTTCTAATAGTCACGAAAGCAGGAGAGCCTTCGATTTGTCAGAGAACAGGTGACATTCCTCACTACACAGGTGACATTCCTCAATCTCATTTCTTTGACATGTGTCTATGCCATCATGATAACTTCCGTCAGAGAAGTTTCTGAAGGCATAGCTGCATCTCTGCAGGGCGAGGTGAGAGGAGTGTGTGTGAGGGAGTGAAGGACAGAGTTTTTTTTCTCCTGCAGAGGAGAAGATCAAGGCAGTTTGGTAATGAACTGTTCTTCTTCATCGTATATGTGTGTGTGTGTGTGTGTGTGTGTGTGTGTGTTGGGGGTGGGGGGTGTGAAGAAAAATATCACCCCTCGTCCAGTTGTCTTTTTATCGGTTTTCTTTTCTTTCACATTGTGTGAGGTTTAAATTCCTCCGTTCTTTGACAATGCATCACAGGCCTGTGCTCCCGTTGTTGCCATGGAGACGTAGTCAGGCAGTGTAGTCTGCGATTCTTGCATGGCTCTGCATACCATGTCGAGCAATGGGGCTTCTTGGGACTCACCAGATACTGGTGTCTGTGTGTGGGTGGATGAGTGTGAGCATGTGAGTGTGTGTCTGCGTCTTTTATATAGAGAGGCAGAGCAGAGGGGAGAGAGAAACCGAGGGAGGGAGATAAGGCAAGTCACAGAAGTGAGAGAGATGGACAGGAAGAGAGAAAGAAAGGAGGAAAGAAAGAAAGAATCAGCAATTAAGAGAGGGTGTGCATGAAAGAGAGAGAGAAAGAGAACCAATGAAAGATTATGAAAAAGGAGAGATAAAGAGAAGCGTGTGGGTGGCAAAGGCAGGCTGCCATGCTCCAGCTTACTTGCTGTGGTTTGATCTTTTAACCCCCTGTTAAATTTTCCTGGGTGCGCAGCAGAAGCTGAACGCAGGCCTTAATGAGGGATCAGCCATTAGTGTCATACATGTGGACTAATGATGGAAGAAATTGATGGGAAATCAACGGCTCACAAGTCAACAGTCTCACAGTCAACAGATCTGGAGGAGATGCTTAATGCATGACTTTGGGGCAGAGTAATTGCTCTCTAGGGTCTCTGTACATCGTCTCGAAAGATATGTGTCCTCCTGATGGAGACGAATGAAGCCCTTTTCTAGTGACAACGAAGGCAAGTTGAATGTGATGAGTTGCCAGTGACCACTGCTTGTGCTGTGCAGACCTGGCCAGCTCCAATTATAGATTAGATCCCTCTGCAGGTTGGAGGACAACCAACCGTATCCAGAAGGAGGGGGAGCAAAAAAAAAGCCCAGAGGGTTCTGGGAAATGGAGTGCATTATTCACAGTGGAGGGAATAAGAGGTGTCTGCTGTGAGGAATGGTGAAGGAGCCAATTGAGCGGAGCTGGTCTGTGTATCTGGTGCAGTACTGCGGTGGCAGAGGGATGGTGGTGGTGGTGGGATGGCCCCTGAAGGTCTTGGCTATGGTAACCGCTGACCCTCACCTCCAATGCCCTGGCCCTGGGGAGTGTGGCCTTTCAGAGTTAACCTCCATGGCGGGGCTACTGCCGCAGAGCAAGAGAGAGAGAAAGAGAGATGGAGGCGGCAGAGGCACCATGACAGATGGCCCTGACCTCCGCTGTGTTCTTGTACAAGCGCCCAGGGGACCGAGTGAGGGGGTGGGTGGGTGGGCGGGGGTTTTGGAGAGGAGAGAGTCTCACTTTTTTCTGAATGCACCGGAGGCGCCTTTGTAGTCCTTGCTTCCTGCCCCAGGGTGTATTTTTTTTGCTGCCACCTGACACCACCACCCCACCTGCCCCAACCTAAAGAGGGAAGCCTCTGCCCTCTAGTACTGTAAGGTGGGGAACAAAGGGGGGTGGGGGGAAGATGGAAGAACCCCCAGGCCAGAGGGGGACAAAATAATCTCCATCCAGAACTTAGAGCAAAAACCTTTGCACAGTAATGGAAATTCCCCTCAGCAAGATTATTCAGGACACTCATTTAAAACCCTGTGCTGGCTCTAGAACATCCTTTGCCGGTTAGCAGTTCAACAACTTGCTTTGAAAATATGGTCATTTAAAGTACCAAACAAGAGGAAATGGAGGCATGATATATCATACATGCAAAGCTGTTCATGCATTTATTGCGAGTCTGATCAACAAATTAAGAAAATACTACAATATGTAAAAGCTAAATTGAACATAGAACAAAATAGCAAAGATTTCACTTGTATATAAAGTGTTTATGTCTTGATGATCAGATATATATTTCACTTATTTGGGTCATTTCAACAGAGTTAGTTTTACAGTGTAAACTGAGCAGTGATGTATAAAGGAGTCCTCTTAGTTGTTCCCTGGATAATTTCCTTAGACCGTCGGCCCTTGAAGCTAGAAAAAAGAAAGGGTGGCTTCTTCTGAAGGTTTGTCCCTGAGACGTGGCCTCCGTCCAAGGGATGATTACCCTGACTGTCTTCAAAGGGCCTGCAAGACTTTGGTATTTAAAGACCTTGAGAAGCCTCACTGAAATATAGTTGGCAAGAGTGTGACACTCTGCTTCAGCAAGAACTGTTCACGGACAAATGCAAGGAAATAATGTTAAACCCTTCACATGTTCACCTTAACAAACACTTTGATCTACAACTCATTTTTGACTTTGTGGCAGTTCCGGTTCCGCCTCATCCCTAATCTCTACTTCGATGTCAGACAGAGTTGGCCTTTAAGAGAAAGAAAAAAAAGAAAGTAATTGAAAAAGCCCCATTGGCACTGTGTTCAGATCTCAGATATTCCCACCACCCCCACTCGAAGCCCTCTCTTTCTCGCCTCGCTGAGATGGTTTGTTCGCGATGGCTGCCAGATGCATGCTGGGAAATAAGAGGCCGACTGGTTAGCGGTGTGGGGCAGCAGGAGCACACTGAGCAGCACATGTCCACATTTGTGAGGCGGCCTGATAACTCGCTAAAGAGGCCAGAGAGACCTGCTCTGCAGCACTGGGTTTTTGTTGTCGCCGGCCGATAAGCTCCCAGTTGCTTTGGAGAAAAGCCTTTCTTTCCCCTCTTTGCTTAGCAGGGACTGCATTTCCCAGAAACCTCTGTTGTGCTGTTAGCATTGATACACGACAGAAAAACTGCTTGTTTGAGCTATTTTGAATGGGGTCTCAATGACCAGAACACAACACATCTGGTTGGGAATAACAGGCAAGCACTCATTACTACAGAGTATCCAGCCTATTACTGTAACATGGCTGCAAGTCTCTACTTGACTGTTCTAACACTTGGACCTTGTTTGAACCTCAAAGTTGTGACACACTGCACAGGCCTTCATTTGACAGTATGCCTATGTGTTGGACTTGAGAATGAGATGCCATATGTACAAAAAGGCCAAGCAGGATTCTAACACATTCTGGCACCCTCACTGTTAGAGTGGCCACAATATGTGTGTTAACTGTGTGAAATAGAGAAATAGACATCTGGAGAGTCGCTGGCTCCAAGCCAGCTGTTATTACTCACCTACCTCCGGTTTCCAGCATCAGGGCTTTTTTTTTCACCCAGTTGTGGCCACTGTGGTGTTCCTATGTAGAAATGCTGATGAGATTGGTTGCGTTTGTTTCATTAATCCTGAAGCAAGAATCCCTTTCTGTGATTAAGGGTGCTGAAGTGTGTGTTTGTGAGATAAAGAGAAAGAAAATGTTTCGAGGATAGCAGTGTGATAAGAGCAGTCTAACACGTGTGACAGCCGTGCAAAGTCACGCGCTGATTACCAAAGCGTTTGTCTCACACTTTCTTTTTTGGTATGCCAGAAAACTTCTGTCAGTCGAGAAAGCCATGTGATAATTAGAAATTGCAGGCATGGATCTGTTGTGATGTGTGTCTTGTAAGTCAGATCAATGTAACCGCTGCTGGAAGTGTTTTGCATTATTAAATCCGAACGCTTCCTGTATCTGTCCCCAGACGTCCCCCTCCCTTTAGGCAGTACATTGCTGAGACAGCTGCCTCTCAATGAAGAAGGCAAACAGGGACAGATCATTCAATCGTGGCCCAATCCATCATGGACTCGGCCTTCATTTAGCCTTGTGTCAGGATGGAGCTCCCAAGTCAAATACTCTGTTTAAATCGTTCAGTCTGAGTTGCTCGAGAGTAAACAAGGTACTCAGGCCCCTGAGGGGAGGAGGGCAGTATGTGTTTCTTCAGGGGTGCTGAAGGGACACTCTCTGCCAGAACCACAGGGTGTATTTTGTCCTAGATGGGGGGATCAGTATGTGTTTCTCCAAGAGTGCTGAAGGGCCACTCTCTGCCAGAACCACAGGGTATATTCAGTCCTAGAGCGAGGGAAAATCTTAGCATTTGTTTTGAGTTATCCACAGTAGCCAAAATTGAAATATTATCCTCAAATAAACAGGCCGCAATTTCCAATGGAACGGCCTCGTAATAGCAAGACCTTAAAAAAAAATCATGGGTGGATGCTGACATATTGGGGATATCATTTTCTTTCCGAGGCCTTAAAATCACAATCAATCACACTGAACACTTTTAGTGCCAGGCCGAATGGGTCTGCTGCGTCCGAGGCAGTAAGCCGCTGATTGGAATCATATTTAGCGGCAGTGGTGCAGATGTAGATTTATGCGGCGAATCCTGGGCATGTTTCACATATGGGTTTTGATGTGCTCAGCTGTAATTAAAGCCAGCAACACTCCGCCAGAAGATGATGACTTCTTTCTCCGGGACCCTAAATCTCTTGCTGTGCTGCAGTTGCTGGGGGAGGCCACCTGGAGAGCCGTGCACAGTCCCACTGTGCTCTGTCAGGTGGAAGTGCAATACTGTAGGGATGAGTTGTGTTTACTGAGTTACAATGCGCAATTATGTCATATACCTTCTGTTGGTTTGACGTTTAATTTCTTTGAAAAAAGTTTTTAGGAAGAGGTTTAGGTTTACAAAGAGGTTACAAAGAGTAGATTTATGCAGATGATTTGACTCCAGATGATGGTGAGTTTTTTTTTGTCTCACAGCATGTCATAACAATGTAAACAGTCTGTTTCAAAAGTGAAGTATTTGGTTGACATGGTAGGCAATTTATTTGGATAGAGCTGATGCTGGAATGACAGGGCATTATGGCTCCTGAGAGTTCCAGCTATTTATTCCCAGGAGGCGATGGATCGATCTTCCCACCCCTCTCAGTAAGAGCTAATGAACAACCAGCTCTGATTTCTATCTTATCCCATGGAAATGAACGTCAGGGGCACTAAAAACAAACTGTCGCAAACTGCCTGTGAAAAGCTGATACGAATCCATTTTTTACCTGATTTGGTCTCTGCAAACAGGGACTTTAAATCAACTTACTGCCTCTCCCTCCCTACCTCCCACTTCAAGGCTAACTACATCTATGCTTTGCCTGGGCCCGCTACTATTCAAATGTCCACTGGGAGGCCCAAAGTGGCCCCAAAATTGACACCCACCACTATTCCTTGACTTACACTGCTTTTCCCTTCGTCTTTCCACACTATCTAATCTCTTAAGCAGCACACCACCTCTTCTTGTCCCTTATTGTGCATATGTGTACATATGTGTGTGTGTGTGTGTGTCTTGTGTGGTATCCCTGCCCTGCAGTAAAGCCCAGGGATCAGCGGAGGGAGATTTGTAATATGGCATTGACGAAGTGAGGAGTCCTTTTGTCGGCCATGCGGAGGCTGTTAACTTTAATCATGGGAGACTCATGCCCCGCGGCCTCTTTCACTGGGACTAAGTGCAACCAGCTGCCAGCCAAGGGAGATCTATCAGAGTCGACAACCAGGGGAGGGCCGGGGGGGTGGCTTGATGGGAGTGATTGTGGTGATTGTAGTGGTGGTGGTGGTGGTGTTGGGGTGGTGGTGGTGGTGTTGGGGACTGGGAGGTGGGGTTGAGGTCACCATGCAGAGAATTCTGCTCTGATGATTGTTTGCGTTTGTTTCTGTGATTGTATTTCAAATACAATATATTTGTTATTCAAGCACTTTCAGTGCAGGTCATCTGTATACAGTAGTGTAAATATTTAGTGATTGTTGTAAATAGCATTGTCTGTGTTGACCAAGTAAGAGCATGTGGGACAGCTTTTGTCTCTAACTGGTTGCTTGTGACGTTGTCGCTGTCGTAGAGCAGCGCTTCACAAGATCACTTGATTTGAAATGAACTCCGTTGCCCAAGGTTTCTCAGTGAATGCTGAATAGCCTGGACCTTTTGTTGTGAGTGTGTGTGTGTGTGTGTGTGTGTGTGTGTGAATGTGTATGTGTGTGTGCATGCACTAATCTCTGACGCACATTGCTTGTTTTGTGTGTCACCACTCATGAGGGGGATGTGAGTGGTGAAATGATTGTGGTTTTGTGGAAAAACATAGAAATCATAGCTGTCTGACACTGACAGCCAGTGACCAGCCTGCTTAAACAGACAGCGCCTTTACATAAGCGAAACCCAGGCCTTTGTTATTTATCAGTGGCATTGGCACAAGGCCACCCATCGCCATCCCTACTGAGCCCTTTCATTTACTCAGCATGTCTCCAGTTAGAATGATGAAAAGGCAATCCTTTTATAACTTTGTGAATCATGTTGCAAATGGAATAAGACAGGAGTATTACTAATGCATGTTTCTGGCATGTGGTAATCACCCATGTGGCGTCTTGTGTGTTTGTGTGTCTGTTGGTGTGTGTTGCTTGACTTGACTGTAAGTTTACTAGTTTGTAACAGCTGATGAACAATGATTGACCCAGTGCATTCATCTTTTTCTAGCCATGACCGAAGGCAGTGGATAGTGATAGATTGGATGCTCTCACCTGGGTGGTTTTGTGCACTGGGGCGATGAAGAGGAGCATTGCACGTGAAATAGATGGGGAATGGAATTCTCAGGCATCCCCAAATGGAAACAAGTGACACAGTGGCCTTTCAGTGAGATTGTGTGTGTGCGCGCGCATGTGTGGTTGTGTGTGTGTGTGTGTATGTGTGTGCGTGTATGTGTGTGTGCGGTTGTGTGTGTGCGTGTGCATGTGTGTGTATATGTGTGTGGTTGTGTGTGTGTGTGTTTGTGAGTGTGAGTGTGTGTGTGTGTGTGTTTTCAGGAGTGTGGGCGTGCTGGCGAGTGGGTGGATTGGGGAGGTCAGCTGGGATATCCACGGCTGGCTGCACACTGCTAGCTCTCTGTCCACAGGGCGCGCAGATTTTTGGCCTGTTGGAACATCTGTACAGTCAGTGGGATTCGGTACCTCAACACAAGCCGAGCAGGAGCACGAGTGAGCACCACCACCCCTCACACACATACATACAGACACACACACACACACACACACAGATATATATACACACACACACACGAGAACCAGCTCCATAGACCACTGTAGTGCTGCTTGCTAATGTGGCAAGCGTAATTCCCTTTCAAGTTGGTTGTTATGTAACACCACCTCAGTCCGCACTCTGCCCTCTCTCCACTGCTGTGTGCCACAGCTACACACTCAACGCTGCTCCAGCTCTCTCTTTTGCTTAGCCGCACCGCTTGACATTAATGTTGCATGTTAGCTCATTACGTGAGGATGGCAGGCAGAAATGCCTCATTCAGGGCTCCACTTTTTGAGAACAAGTACTGCTGTGACGGTGGATGATTGTTGTGTCTTCATCTGAGCCGCTCCTGCATGTCAGACACAAGCAACAGATCTTCAAGGTGAGAAATCACAAGACAAGACGATACCCAAGGGATGAGGGGATGATCAAAGCTCCTTCATTATTAAACAATACAGAATGTAACTGGAGCGCATTAAGTCTAGAAACTTCCGCCCGGGCATTAGCATGGCACATTTGCATATGCCGAGGGAGAGGTGCACACACAGACACACACATCCTAACACATGCTCAGAAACACCTCTGCCTTGCAGCATTGTCATGGCAACTGAATGTGTGATTCTCATCTCGAGGCAAATGCAGAATATGCCTTTACACTGTCTGTATCTCCCTGCACATGTACAGCTGCCTGGTTAAATTTCCGGAAGCCTTGTCCTGCCATAATGGACCAGATCCCTTCTATCCGCCCTCCTCCCCACCCTTATTTCCAGTTAAACCCCAGCCCTCACCCCCTCCTCGACTCACAGCCAATAAAGTGCTTCGCTAATCTATGCTCTATGGCCAAAAATGAGCTGTATTGCTGATGGTTGCTAGGTTACTAAGGACAGAACCTGTCTCCCTGGATTCCCTCAGCCGTGTTTAACATAGTCTGTTATTAGCTGTCAGATTGCTGTGCTACACTTTGCTGTCGCCAAGCAAGGAAATGGAAGTTAAATCTTTACCTGAGGTGGGAAAAATGGCTTGGGAAATTAGGTCCTTAATTGGAAGCTTTGAATGCATTATCAAAGTTTGTCTCATTTCCTTTAAGTTGAAATACTGAAATATTACTGGAAGAAAACTGGGGCATTATTTGTCTCTTAGTTCTGAATTTGACTAACAGTACGTATAACAACATAATCACTTGTGAGCTTAATCACTGTTGTATAACTATTTACTGATTTATTAATATGTAATAACTAGCATATAACACACATGTGACATTTATTTCTGATTAACAAAGCCCATTTGAAATAAGTGTGGAGCATTGGATTGTCAATTATTCACCATAAAATACTCCATAAGCTGTAAAAAATGAATGGTGGTCCACTGAAAGATGCAGACCGCAGTCCCAGAGACTCAATTATGGATTTCAGCAGATGACCCATCAGAAACAATAAAGCTTGTCTGGACAACAGCAGTTCTCTCTCCCACATCTGGTGCCTTGTTCTCTTCTACCTGGCATGGCTGCCCGCTGTGGCAGGTGTGCGGACGGCAAGCCGGAGGTGCCCATTACTCATCAGTAAGTGGATGTGAGAAATCAGAGGAGACTTGGTGGACTGGGCCCGAGACAATCGAGAGACAGATGGAGATCTTTTGCGTCTAATCATTTGGTCCAAATGGCTTGATTCGTGCATTTTAGATCAAACATGTCTTCTCTGGCTCCGAAAGCCGACGATATGCAGAACATGTGAAGCTCAATCTTCTCTTTCACTCTTGCCTCTATCTCTTTCTCATTGTCTGGGCGTAGTAAGGTAGTTGACAACATGGTTGATGAAAATGCACACTTTTCCCTTAAAAAAAGATCCCTTTCACATGATTCCCTGCAGATCTCTCTCTCCTATACTCATGACATACACATACACACACACACACACACACACACACACACACACACACACACACACACACACAGCGGGCAGAGGCACTCTCATCTCCACTGGCTGGAGTCTGAATCATCATAAGCTACAGCATGTCTGCCCATGATGACTTATGACTGTCCGGCTCTCTGAGCTCCCCTCCCAACAGATGGGACCAGTAATGAGTGGTATCCACTTCACACACAACTCTCTGACCGGGACACTGACATAATCAGAAGGAACATCTAAAATAAATGGCCTTGCTGAATTAGGAGACACCCACTTGCTACCGTGCCGGACATTCAGTAGTAGCACTGGACAGCCAAATGGCTTCTGCTAAATCACTGCACTGCAGTGCACTGAGGATGTGGATGTGGATGAGGTCATGTTTGAGTCTGATGTCTGTTCCCCTTCACTCTTATTGCTAGCCTGTTTCGCTTGCATTTTGCACTTTGAATATTGGAAATGCATGCAAATGGCGTAGACCGTGCCAGTTTGCGTAGTCTATCTGCTTTGCATCGACCTACATTTGTTTGTATAAGGATTTGTGAATGTTGAAGGGGCTTCTGGCAGGTAACACGGTTTGCATGCCATGACTCCCTGTGTGCCTGAATGACAAATGTTACTCCTGTCATGATTTGTCATTCACTCTAACCCTTTAAATGTATTGGAATGTAAATAGAGGGTGGTGAGAGTGGCAGTCAGGACCTGGCCGATGGATTGGCATGTCTCAGCCCTAATCTGGGAGATTTAGGTTTTAATGCGGTCACAGACAGTTGGGCTCAGTGCTTCTGTGGGGCCCCCCTCTCGGCTTGTTGCTCACCATCTGGATGGCTGCCGAAGGGACCCTCTGACTCAGCCACCTCTCTCTCTCTCTTGCTCTCTCTCTTTCTCTCTCCCTCTCTGGCGTGTGCTATCAATGCTACCACTGATGACACCACTCCCGATGACACCGCCACTGACAGTGGAGCACATAAGAGGCAAGGGAGAGAACCTAGGGTTGTTTTGTGCGCCCTCATTCCTGTGTGTTCTCTTTGAGCAAAACAGACCAGAGGACCACCTGTTGAGGTGTAGAGTCCTGATCACATTTCATGCAGTGCTCCAGAAAACCTATTCATAACATTGCAGGTCAGAAGCGAGTGACAGAGTCAGAAAAACCAGAGAGGTAGAGATAGAGGGCCTGTGGGACAAAGAAGGAAAGAGTGGGAAGAGAGAGGAAAAGGAAAGAGAGAGAGGGAGAGAGTTGGCAAGAGTAGGAGAGAGAGAGAAAGGAAAAAGAAGGCAGGTTCAGTCCCCTTGGTTGGAGCCTGGTGCCAGAGACTGTCAATATGGCCGTCTATGGGGCAAACGCTCCTTGATAGATGTACCAATAAGACATAAGGGTGTTCGTCCGTGAAGGAGGCCATCAATAATGAAGCTCGCTCTTTCCACCTCAGCCTTGCTGCAAGGTGGGCCAGCCATACGGACTGAGCCTCCCAACGCCATCAGCACCTCTCTCTCCTTCTCTCTAACTCACTCTCTCGCTTCCCCTCTATCTTATTTCTTTCCCTCACTCTTTTTTCTGTCTTTCTCTCTCTCTCTCTCTCTCTCTAACTCACTCACTCTTTTTTTCTTTCTCTCTCATTCTCCCTCTGTCCCCATCCAACCTATGTCACACTCTCTCACTAACTCATCCACCCCCTCTCTTACCCTCTCTCTGTCTCGCTCTCTCATACACTCACACACACACACACGTTGCCATGAGGTGATGGACCTATGCGGTGAGGGGAGTATAAATCTGCTTCGCTGTCCCGGGGGCTGATGGGAAAAAGATGTGAGAGTTTATAGTGCCCCCAAGCCCCCTCTGCAGCAGGTGAGCTTTGTAATAATAACACCCCTCTGTATTTATGTTGCTTGTCTTTTATTCAATGCCGTTTAGCCTCAAGTGATTCACTTTGTATCTGTTTTTAGAGGACAAAAAAGAAATCTTTTCAGTTTGCCACTAAAGCTTCAGGAAGAAAAACATAAAGAAATAATGGAGAAAGGATGTGCAAAGTGCTTTGGATGCAGAAGAGGGCAGCGCTTAGATACAAGAGCTTTGTACTTACATTTACATTTAGCAGACGCTTTTATCCAAAGCGACTTACAATTGTTCAGGGCCAGTCTCCCCTAGAGCAATTTAGGATTAAGTGCCTTGCTCAGGGGCACAATGGTGGCAGCTGGGATTCGAACCCACAACTGTTCAGGCTACTTGCACGCTAGCCAGGTTCCTTAACGACACCACCGCCCTTTGTATTGCAAAGTAGTTAAAGATCACAGTTTGATTTAGCCATTTCCTGAGTTTTGAAATTGAAGATTGCTTGTACATGCATACGCTGTCTCTCTCATCACATTGAGTTAGAATTTAGTATTAAGGCATGAGATCAGAGTGCTGTCATTCACAGTCGCTCAAGGACTCCCTGGTTTGTTTGTGGTGGAGTCACCTGTGGCGTCATCCACTCCCCTCCACCACCCACATCAGTCTTCTACTGAGGAGCTACATAGTGACGTGCAGAACTTTCCCATTGTGGAGGGGTGAATGTGGACCACTGTCTGTGCGCCCCCCACCCCCCCATTCCACACACACACACACGCTCTCTCTCTCTCTCTTCCAGTGACGTCAGGAGAGCTACCATTTCCTTCAAGGCTGAAGCAGCTAGCCAACAGTGGCCGTCTTTCACTCTGGCTTTCAATGTGGACTGCTGTCTGAAATGTCAGACTGCAGTGATTTATTTTTAGAAGCCTCAGCGTCTGTCAGTTGGCATGTTATCAGTACTAACATGAGCAATTTCATAAATGCTCATAAATAGCACACAAATTTGTTTTGTCTATGATGGCCACACTTGTTTTACATGAATGCACAAATGAAGAAACAACTGAAAGTTGTTTCAGATGGAGATAAAAGCATTTCTAATGGCTCTTTTTTTATGTGTTGTACATTTCAGTAGGATGTGGTTCTGCACCATTTCCATCGCTCACAGGAATGAGTAAAACCTCCTGACGGTATAGCAGATCTTCTCATAATTGAGCTTCGAGTAGTTGAATCCCTGAAGATAATTGCAGGTTTGATCTTTGTCCATGATTCCTGTTAGTTGAAAAGTACCGTGTAGAGATTTGCATTACCAAACCCCCAGCACAGCGCCCTTTACACAGATGTAGTTTGCTGTGGCATGTTGCTTATTGTAAAATCAATCATTCCAGTCCGATGTTAGGCATTGCTTCAGTTTTCTGCCGCTGAAGTGGACATTGGGGCTCCTCGGGGACGGTCCCAGTGAGGTAGTTTCCTGTTGACGCAGTACAATTAGCCTCAGCACACAGCTACTGCATAAGGCACAGTGATCTCTAACCTTCGGCTCTGAGAATCGCCACCTCAGCTCCGGGAGCGGTCAGGGCAGCTCAGGGACAATGGCAGTTAGATGAAGGTAGAACCCAAATCAATGTCTGTCCGCAGGAGCAATTCAGGCCATTAGCCAAGCACACCACATGTCTCTCTCTCCCCCTTTCTCTCACTCTCCCTCCCTCTCTCTCTTGCTATGTCTCTCTCTCACTCCCTCTCTCCCTCTCTCACTGTGGTGATTATGTAAGTGTGTATGTGTGTGTGTGTATGCATGTGAGATGGAGAGAGTGTATGTGTGTGTACATTTGTGTAAGTAAATCACTGCAATTGATTGTTGCAAATGAACAGAAGTACCATTATTTGCCAAAGAGCATGAGAATGAGCTCACTATTCTCAACGTAAGACAACAGAATTTATTCATCCGGGATTTAATAACAACCTCCTAACCCATCTGGTTTCTCTTATCTGCTGCTGCTCTGTTCCCTAGGTACTATTGTTCAGTCATGACAAAAACTGCCAACCGTGGAATATTCTAGATGCATTTGATACATTAAAGCAATAGAACTATGTATATGCACAGTTTTTTGTCTGTCCAGGCAGTCTTTTAAGTGGTGAACAATGACTGCCTTTCTTGGCAGCAGAGAGGAAACACAGAGGCAAAATGTTTTTTTTTTTTTTTTTTTTTTACCCACCAGTTTTCCTTGGCTGCAATGATTTAATCAGGTTTCACATCAGCTTTGCTCTGCCTCTTCGCCCAAGCTAAAGAAAGGCACAGTGCTCGTGAAAATAAGACAAGAACAGAAACTCAATTAGCACCTCTTATTCTCACTTTTTTTCTTATTCAAACAGCCATGCTGCAAAGATGACACACACACACACACACACACACACACACACATGTATGTGTGTTGTTGTGTGTGCATATGCAGATGCAGCTCTGTAATGTGCATTGCTGGAGCATGTTATCAGATTAGCAAAAAGTCTGTGGTGGTGGTGAGGGCTGTTGTTTAATTGGTTGCATTGCCAGTTTCAACACCATTGCATCACCACACATCTGTATGAACAAGTAGAGCATAATTCATGTTTTTCTTTCTGCAAGGATGCTTTAAAACAGCTTGAGAATGGCTTTGGCCCAGTAACAGTATTGAGAGTACAGAGAGTGCTCTCTGATGTTCTCTGATGTACAGGTTCTATACCCAAGCGACTGGTGATTCTGTGTGCAATTACATTCTGTAATGTCCGCATCGTCACTACAGGAAGCGCATAAGTAAGCATAAATGTTGGTGGTGCAATTCTTCACAGCGGGTTACCTAGCAACCAAAGACACTAGGCAACACACGCATACACACACACAAAAAAATGTATACATTGTTATCAAAGCATTGAGGCGAAACTCACTGGATTACATTCTTAGTGCAATGCGCAAGCCTCAATGGCTGAAAGTAGTGAATTGGTCAAACATAATCAGAGTCCATTGAGGTAAATGGCTCTAAATACTTCAGGGCATTGCCTCCTTAGCAGACTGTGTGATTGTCTGTCTTGCCTCGCCGCTTGGCTGTTTTGAAGAGTGCAGCAACATTCTGCCTAGGAGCTGAGCTGAAGAGGGATTATAAAGTTGTGATGTGTGTGTGTGTGTGTGTGTGTGTGTGTGTGTAAGTGCATGTGCGTGTTTGTGCATGCATGTGTATGTGACTGTGCTCGTTCATCTACTCTGTGTGTGAAAACGTGCGTGGTTGTTTGAGCGAGTGTACACATGTGCACATATTGAGATAGAGGAATATGTACTTTGAGATTGATTTAATGCTTTGCAAATGTGTGCCCCTGTTCCCTTAAATACAAGCCTGTGAGCAGGACTAATGAAACCAATTGCTTCAACTTTCCACATATACAGAAAGGGAAGGGAGAGCTGTGAGCAAAGTAATTAACGCAGTAAATATTCAGTCCTGGCCATTTAGCTCCGTATGTGGAGTTAGGACCATGGACGCAGACATGCAGACTCACTTGAGGAGCTGTCCAAAAATATCATTAAACCACTAACAGATTTATAATAGCAGGCATTTATTATTTCACATTTTTAGTGTCATTTTAGTGGGGACAAATTGGGGACAGACAAAAAGCAACATTATGACATGACAACAAAACACTTAGACATTCATTGTTGTGACGCTGGAGGATGTTTACATTTTTCCCCTACATTAATCTTGTTGTCAACAAGAGGCCTGTTTCATGAGCAACAAGTCCTGTGGATGTGTGTGGGTGCTTACAACTGTAAGAGGGAACAAGCAGTCAAGCTCAACATGCAGTTCCAGTTATGGCTTTGGCTACATTAAGCACCATCAAATTACTAAATAATGGTTCCTTTGAGGATGAAGTCCATTCTACAGTAAATCCTCACTGTCTTTTTTGTGTCTTTGTTAGGTGTATTTCAAACTTGTCAGCGACACTCGATAGTGACTGAAGCATGTTTTTGTTTTTGCTCCACTCCGTCTGCTATAAAGCCTCTGTGCGAGGGTTTGTGTGGTGGTTGTTAGCCCAATCAGGCAGCTAATTGATTTAGTTAGCTATTAAGAGCAGCCAGTGTAACAGTGAAATGGTAGAGATCTCTGTTGAACCTCCGGAGGGACAGGTCTGCAAACAGGACAAGACAAGAGAGCTTGTGTGCTCATCACCGTGTATAATTATCCGTGCCTGTGCACCAGTTATAAAGGCTGCTGACAGAATGAGACAAAAAACAGAGTGGATTAATCATATCTGTTTGTGTGTGGGAATCCATGCCATCTTGATGCCTAATGAAGCAACACCATTGGGTTACTGGAAGAAACATTCCTATGTTTGCTGCAAATAGCCTGCCTGTATGTTTGGAGATCTTTGCCTCGTTGATAATTGATAAACTGTATGTATAATAAATATTGCTCCATTCAGTCTGCATACTGAAATGCATTTCTATGTGATTCAATTCTTGCATCACAACATATTTTATTAGCCATGCTCAGTAGTTCAGACTTCAAATAATGGATTATTAAGTGTTCTGTTTTTGTTTGTTTGTTTACTTATCCCCTCTTCATGATCATCCTTTGACCTGTTCCTTACAGCACACAGCTGAAAGTGACTTAAGAAGCCCCATGGTAACCACTTGTCTCTGTTTGTTTGTTTGTTTTTGGTTCTCGTTTGTAGAATCACAGTGTACACTGTGTGGTGAGCCCGAAGGTGAGTCTGCCGGTCCCTCCACCTTATCCTCTTCATCAATGCTTCCGCCCGCTCGCTGCTCCTCATAAGCTTTTAGGGACGGGAGGAGGTCTGGGGAAAGGGGGGGGGTGGGATTAGGGGTATTGGATAGTACCTCTGTGTGGTCAAATGAGCATCGCTGAATGCAGAGCTGCTTTCTCCCATCAAGCCTCCGCTTCTCCCAGTTCATTATTTAACATCTGGTCGCCTCTCATGACCCCGTGGTGGGAAACCATTGCCGCCGGCAAATAATTTGGCTGTCATCCGCCGTGGAAGAGCTGCATGTGTTGTGATGTGGTGGCTGCAGCCGCACAGTCAGTGCTTATTCAGTCTCTATTCTTTTCCAGTTTCTTAGTTTGGCTATTGTTCTCTCTCTTCTTCTCTCCTTGTTTTCTCTTAATTATTCTCCCACTTCTTCACATTCTTTAGTCTTTGTACAAGTTCTATATTATCATCATTTCATTGTTTTCTTCTTGTCAACCATCTCTTCTTCCTTCCTTCTTCCTTCCTTCCTTCTTCCTTTCTTTTATTCATTCTTTCTGTCTCTCTGTCCCACCCTCTTCCTCTCTCCTCTGTCTCTCTCTCTCTTTTGCTTCTTGTGGAAATACTCTGTGCTATACTCTGAGCTCTTCATTCCTGTCTGTTGATGTTAGTGCTGCTCAGCTTTCTCTCTCTCTCTCTGTCTCTCCCTCACTCTCACTCTCTTTCACAATCTCCCTCGCGCTCTCCCTCTGTCTTGGTAACATGCTCTTGCTGTGACACACATCACATACAACACCCAGTGCAGCAGTAACAAATCTGAAAACCCAGACCCAGAATAGCCTCCTCAGTGGCTTCCAGAAAAGACAGCCATATATTTCAGCATACAGCACAATGGATGGGATGAGGGGGGGAGGAGGGGTGAGGAGGGGGGTGGGGTGGTAAAGTCATTTGAGTGAGAAATGGAAATGGTAAATATAAATACAGAAATAGCTACAGCAAGACCCTCTGCTCATAGCCTTGCCAGGATGTTGCTATATGGATCCCATGCAAGTCATCTGAGTGATTCCTCATGTTCAAAATCAATAGAGCTCTGGGTTGGCTTTTGATTGGATTAAGACGTAATGGAATTGACTGGACGAGCTGTGTGTCTGTGACCCTGCAGCTGAGTGGAGAGGAGAGGAAAGGAAAGAAATAAAGGGGTGGTGGAAATAATGGAAAGGATAAAGCAGTGGAGAGAACAGAGAGAAGTGGAGAGTAAAGAAAACAGGGGGGATAGAGAAGATGGTTAGAGTGGAGTTGAGAGAATAGACGGGGGGAGGAAAAAATTAGAGGTGAGGAGGGGTGAGAAGAGGAAGCTGAAACCGAGGAAACAATGGGAGGGCCTTGGAAGGCATTATGAGAGGACGGGGCTAGGAGAATAGAAGGTTTGAAAGAGAGGAGAGAGAGAGAGAGAGAGGAGAAGTAAGGAGAGGACCCAGGAGAGAGCCGTCCCTCACAGATGGGGTCCAGGGCTCCAGTGTCCTTCTGCGCCGCCAGACACTCGTCTTCATAATACACTTCTCATCGCTCACTGACTCGCCACTCTCAGGCATGCCCTCTGTCCCTGATGACACACAGCACATCAACACACAAACTCTCTCTCTATTTCTTTCATTTGTTCACACATACACAGACACACACAAACATACATATACTAGGTCTGGGAGATTAAATGATAGTGATATGTACCACAGGTCATTCATAGGAATAATAAAAAAATGTTTATTTTAATTTTTGACTGTTAAAAAAATGCATTCAAACCAGAAAGACAGCTCTCAACAGAACACCCAAACTTCATCTGCATTAATAAAGCTCAAGTGTTGTCCCTCTCTGCCTTCTGAGCTGTCCATTATGGCCATATGCCTTGATAATCTTGCAACAAACGACACACAGATAGCCTGTTTTAACTGGAGGCTATGTTTAATCACACTATCAATTATATGTGACACACAATGACAGAAACTGTAGATTTAGAGTCTAATCTAGATTGGAGATATTGTCACTTAATAATAGAAAGTGTTCACCATTCTTTATTTTTTAGAGTCAGGTGTATCTGCATAATGTAATTAAAATAGCACTCCGTCTATCATCAACACTACCAATTATCAGTCATAAACTGAGCTGTTGACATTAAAATTGCATCCCACATCTAGACATTCTGATTATCTTTTTAGTCTAACAATTGTAGATTTCAAGGTTAGGTTAAATAAGTGATTTTTTGACTAAATAATTCTAGTCCATAACAGTGTCCTTAGGTATAATGCCATGAAAATTATCCATAAAAGTAATACTTACAAAGGAAACTTAAAAAAAATGGGGCCAGATTGAACCTTTCCTAGGTTGTTAAAAATGATCATTGATTACTGCTATCAACTGAAATGAATAATTAAATTGTGATACATCTTTCAGCCATTATCACCCAGCCCTATCACACACACATATACAGATACACACACACACACACACACACTAACAAATGGATGCAACCCACTGATTCTCAGACCTGGAATGTACTAGCCTGTAATGAGAGATATGCTATCTCCTATACAGCTGAAAAGGGCATATGTTTTGAGAAAGATAGTGTTTATGCATTGGTATGTATGTGTTTGTGCGCTGTATTTACGTGCAAGTGGGAGAGAGAGTGAGAAAGTGAGAGGGAGTGAGAGAGAGCGAGAGAAAGGGAGAGAGGGAGGGTGTGTGTGGAGAGAAAATGAGTGGTGGAGTTTGCCTCTTAGAGATAACACATAGCAGTTGGTCTTTTTAAGATTTCAGCTGGGGCGGATGACTGCAAGTGTGAGGCTGGACCAGACCTAAGGAACAGGGAGGAAATGTCAGGGAAAGAGCAGCTCTGAGAATCTAGGCATTACAGGAAGCATATTTGTGAAGGGTTACTTAAGCATATAATGCATCTGTGTATCTGTGTGTACTGATGTGTGTGTGTGTGTGTGTGTGTGTTTGTGTATGTCAGTGTGTTTGAATGTGTGTACTAGGGCATATTTGAAAGAGAGTGGGTGAGACATGAAAACAAGTAAAATGCAAAACATGGAAAAAAAGTATTAAATTAAAAAAAATCAGTGGGTGCAAGTCAGTGAGGCTTAATGCCTTCAGGTAATCCCCATGCATAGCATCATGGGAAGAAAATTATATATATACATATAAAATGATATATAAAATGATATAAAATTAGACACAGCACAGTCTTATCTCGGCACCCTGGCATTGGCCAGAGGCCATGGGCCAAGACTAGTTCTGGCGCCCAGGCCCACTAACTCACCCCTGCTGCCTAAAATTTGCGATATGATCCAAGTTGAGTCGGAAAGTTCCAGAAGAGCCCAATGGGCCCGCAGTGACGAGGCATGTGCTCAGCCTCTCCTTTGAAGAACATGCGACATGTCGCACACAGCGAGCAGCATGGATGCATTCGAGCCACACACACACAAACACACACACACACACACACACTGGATCCTGCGGGGTGTGTTAGCATGTTCTCCTAATTTCTCTCCAGGCTGTTGTTTCTCTCCATCTTGGCTCATCCCTCCTGGCTAACTCGCCTCTCAGTGTTTACTGCTGCCACTCTGACACTCCTGTGGGCTCAACAAATAATATGCTATTCAGTACATGATGGGCAAACAGAGGCTGTGATGACCAAATGTTTGTCATCCCCAAGTGGCTAAGAGGAAAAAGAGGAAGTAAAAAATGCCTTCCTTACATGGAAAACTACCATGGAAACCATATTTTAAAAGAAATGCTCAATTGACACAAGTCAGTCATGTTAGTAAGTTACTAAATAAGTTATACAAGTTATATATTGTTATCTTAATATATTCTACTACATAGTTTGCATAGGATACAATAGAATTGAAATGAAAAAAAAAAACACTTAACACTTGAGTTTCCTAAATGGATTTAGGACAGTAAAAGCCAAGTCATAAAGAGAACTCAAGTCATACAGAGAGTATGCGATCATTAAACAACTGTAATGAAATTTTAGAATGATTTTTATGGATTGGTCACCACAGCACAGGGAAGAGCGGAGAGTGGAAGATTGGTATTTCTTGGATGCACGCAGTACAAACAGATTATGCAGATGAAGTCCGGTAGAGGAGGGACAGCTACTGAGCAAGTGAGAGAGAAAGAGAGAGAGAGAGGAAGAAAGTCATCTTTACTCAGAGACTGAATCAAATTAAGAACATTTTCACATTTCAGACGTGCCATTGCAGTGCGTATTGCATCACGAGTTAGCTGACCACTTTTAGCCAAGCGGGTGGGATGCGTCATGTCCTAATTTGATAATTACTCTGGCAGATAATGAAAGTCGGAAACTGAGATATGCCACCATGGCCTGCCCCTGTACTGTCACTGGTTTTGATGAAGCACAACTCATTCTGTTCACTATGCTCATGGTTATTCAGTTTTCTATTTAAAAATGATCAGTATGACACAAGCCATCATTCAGCGCCATGCTGATTGTGTTAGACAACTATGTGTTCATGTGACTGTGTGCGTGTGTGTGTGTGTGCATGTATGCGTGTGTGTGGGCCCCTTCTCAGCGCCATACCAAGAGGATTGAAATGGAAATGTGCAGCTGGGATGAAGGTTGCTGTTGCATTACCATGAATTCCCTGAGCTCCTCTGCACTCACTTCTTCACTCGCTGTTGTCTTGAACACGCCAACAATCACAAATGGAAAACTGACAGCCATCTTGATGTTTTCATGGCTATTTGTTTGCAGACCTGCATTAAGGGGCTGATAGATTGTGATTGTAGGTTGTGAGTTGCGCAGGCACGTCCTGAGGGGCATTGTGTAGTCGCTGCACCGTACACTTTTCCCAGTTAGAGAGCGCACGCAATCCATTTGGGTAAAAAACATGCTTCTTTTCATAGGTTTCATTTCATATGCACCACAGGAAAACCTCACGCAAACTAAGTAGGACATTCAGTCCCACACTGGAAAATTGAAAGGCAGTGTTAATGTAGTCATTAATGCTCACTCAGGCTGTTCAATACATAAATGGGAATGGATTATTTGTCTGGGTGTTTGAATGCAAAACGGAGGCTGGCGGCTGGAAGAGTGGTAGTGGTGTATAGCTTGTGTGTGTGTGTGTGTGTGTGTGTGTGTGTGTGTGTGTGTGTGTGTGTGTGTTTGGGGCGCAGAGTGGCGTGTTTGTCGCTCTCAAATAGCCTGGAAAAGAGAGGAAAAACAAACAATGGCCGTCTCACCAGTGGCTCGTTTGCAGTGATAGAGGGCATATTAAATCATCATTATCCTCAAGACCCCCTTCTGTTTCCTCCTCAATTACTTTAGAAAACGACGGCTAAACAAGTAAAGTGAGACATGGGGAAATTTCTGGTCCCAACTTAGTTAAGCCATATTTGGAGGAGGATGGGGTGGGCGTTCTTGTTTTGTCTCCCAGGCTGTTTGGGCAATCCCTCGGCTGTAGTTGGTGATGTGCATATATTCAGCAAGGCTTCTCATTCAAGGCTAGATGGAGGTCAGGGGAGGCAACAGACCATGAGCATCCACAGCTGTAGATAGCATGAGTAGGAGCAAGGGATCGGGACGAGTAGGCCTGGAGCTCTGGTTCTGGAGGTCTGCTTCAAGGTTGAGGAAGCTCAGTGGGCAAGTCTGCGTCAATGCTCATCTAGACAGAAATACATACATGTGCATGGACACCCACAAATGCGCACACACTTCTGCTCATTGCTTGGGTGAAAATGAGTATGTGACTTTTAGTAAATGCCAGGGGCTAGGCAAGTTTGGGCTTTGCGCCCTGGAGCCGCTCATTAGTGCTGGATTCATCACCACCACCCAGGCTTTGACAAAAGGTCTGAGGCACTCGCCGCAAATTAGGGATGAAGAAGGGGACAGATACAGTGTATGTGTGTGTGTGCCTATGTGTGTGCATAGGGCAGAGGTGTGTGTATGTGTGTTTGTGTGTGTGTGTGTATGTGTGTTTGTGTAATCAGATAGAGGAGCCTCAGCTGTGGCTCCTGAGTTGAATGCTCAGAGCTGGTAGCAGAAAAGGAACTTTCAAGATCAGCATCCACCTACGCTTATACTTACAGTATGTGTTGTGTATGTGTGTGTGTGTGTGTGTTTGTTTGTGTATGTGTATGTGTGTGTGGGCTTGGGGAAATATTAATTTTTTGTGTTTTAGGTTTTTATGTTCTGTGACGTAAATGGTGACGGGGACCCAGCATCAGCATAGAGCCTGCAGTCAGTTCATCTTTTCAGTGGCCTGGAAAAATAAGACAAGAATTTGTATTCAGAAAAACCTGCACACTGCAGAGTTCCAAGTTGATTTAAAGTATTTAAGTTTAAGAGGGGGATTGAATTTAAGGTGAAGTTAAATTCATGGAAGAACTTAAGCATTCAAATTAAAATGTGTGGATTTGACAGTCTGTCTGCCGGGTGATAACAGCCTCAAAGGACTGACAACTAATATCACTCAGAGAGCAAGGCAAGGAGTTCAGTCTGATTATATATAGGCTCCATAGGCTTAAAACGAGTCATTTGTTTAATATATTTTTGTTGTGTATAAGTATTCTGAGTTATAAGAGTCACATTGGTGAAATAAAGTACACAATGAGAAAAAACAGACAGCAGATTGTAGAGATTTTCTAACATTAACATTGGGCACATAGTGTGCTTTAGGCCTAGATATAACTTTAATCAAACCACCCAAGGTTACCTTGGCTTCAGGATCACTTTGTTGTTGAATCCATTGTCTTTGACTCATATTCCTTCATACATTTATACTCTGTGTACTTACTAGGAAAGCTTTACGGTACATTATACATTATCCTTATAGGGGGTGGGGGGGGGGGGTGGGAGTTCTTGGAGACTGCTGCAAATTTGTTTTCCAATCCAGTGTTGCAGCACTGTTACCAAACCAAGTTATTGTCTGTGTTCCTGCTTCTGTGGGCTTTCTGTGCGCTCTGGAGCTATGTCTGATAGAATTAAGTGTAATGCACATTCCCTCTGTGTCTCCGAACAGCCTGTATTGAATTTGGAGCACATGGATTTTTAATTTCCAAAATCCATTTACATTATTTGGCGGCTAGACTTGCAGGGCATCTGCCAGGCAGCATCAGAGGTCAGTGTCTGATAAAACAAACAGACCTAAAGGTGAACCCTTCACATGACGTTATAGAAGAGAAGTGCAGGGCTTCAGAGAACACTGTCATCTCAGCTGCAGTGGAGAAAGGATCTAGGGACTAGGTACTTCTGGTGCGGTAATATTAACAAATAATAATGAAAAGAGACAGGTTACAATATTAATCATTCTGTGTGCTAAAAGTAGTGAGCACTTATATGATCTCCACCTTGTTGAGTGTGGCAAGGGGCTGAGAGGTGGGAGTTGCATCAAGTGGACACCTTCTATCCACAGCATTTCATTGATTAGCTTACTACACCTCTGGATGGCTCCACAGTGGATTTTGGCATTCCCAGACTCTGCCATTCTGTTTGTCTGATCACTTGGTGTTATGTCTGTGTTCTCAGAGATCAGCAAGCCTCCTTCTGCTTGAGTCATATCCTCCTCCATATCCTGTTTGTGGATTTCCTCCTCTTATAGATCTTCAATTGAATCCCATTATAAAAATTGGTGCCAAATCCTTCCGAAGATTGGCAGAAACAACTTAACATTGAAAGATCCATCACCACCATTTGATATTAGACATCTTATGAAGTCACCTAAATACACCTAAATACATTATTTTTGCAGAGCTATCTGTTCAAGGATTCACCTTATTATACCAATGGGTGTTGCGTGTCACATTGAATACGACACAATGCAAAACACATTTTCTTTGATGTACATTTTTTTGGAATTAGAATATTTGTTGGTAGTTCTCCTTGAAGTATAATCCTACCCAATATACTGTACACAGGCTTCATGCATAGCATGAATATCAGGACTTAGCAACTTCTCTCTATGTTGAAGCAGGAGCTTTATGTCGCCAAGCAATCTGAGGAGAAGGAACATCAGAGAGTGCCTTAGGCCGCCCACTGAAGTGGATTAAGCAAACAGGCCATTAACAGTGTAAATGCTTTCTACCAGCCCCAGTCCAGTGCTGTGGCTTACTGTCAATGTGCCCGTGAGGAATTACTGCATTACTGGTTTTTTTTTTCTGAGTGGTGATTAGTGTTAAATACAGCCCAAGTATTTTACAAAGTAGTTCGAATCAACCAAAAAGGAAATTATGGACTACTTGATGTAGGCCTAATGGGCATTTATTATCAAGGTGGGTTCAAGAAAGGGCCACTGGCAGTTAAGTGCAAATATTAATTTTATCATTTGATTTGTAACATTTGATTAAAATATTACTTTTATAGCAAGTAACAGTAAGTGACATAGTAGTCATGTAGTCATCTATTATGGAGTGTTACAAGTCATATAATTGCACATTGATCAAAGCGCAACTGCTTTGCTTTTGCTCTCATTGCACATTTGAAGGAAAGAGTGCTGAGGCCTTGCTATAATGCCAATTTATTCTAAGGTACACTTGTCAGTTGTTCTCAATCTGAATTTACCAAGACATGGGATTATATACAGTATTAGTCGTATAGCACTGAGTAGCGCTCCTAGCTTTGTCCTGGTACAAAGCTAAGTGCTGTGTTTTAGCCCTCTTTCGGATCCTAGGTGATCTGTTGGTCCTGTGCTACCATTGTGGTATTCTGGGCTCAGTGGCTTGAGAAATGAGTTTGTTTCAGAGGCCAGACAAAGCCAGCGATCAGGAAGATTCAGGCCCCATCTTAGGGGTGTTCACCATCGCCTGTCAGCTTGCTCCTCTAGACTCCAGTGCAGCCTGGTGCAGACATTTTGTTTTGTTTTGTTTTGTTTTCTTTGTTCATGGAGGGGTGTTACCTCTTCTGAGTCTAGCCCTGGGATTTCCATCACAGTGTTACTGGTTGGGGAGAGGCTGGATTGGGAAGCTTGTCCCATGTGGGTCACCGTACAGACAAAAGTCGTTAATCGGCTTTGAGCGGCTTTAGGAAGAAAACTTGATTGTTTTGAATGGAAGTGCAGTCTTGTCTAACGCACTGAGCTGACTTGAAATATGTTTTCACACAGTGCAGGCTATCTACCAGGTAACTGCCACTGCATAAACCTCAAGGCACAATGTAGCACGTCTAATCTGCTTTCATGTATTATGTCTCCATACTGCATTTTAATTAGCAGCACTAATTAGCCTA